>BMAO01019737.1:0-12852 GCA_019973975.1 Trichonephila clavata | reverse complement strand
TGTGAACAGGGAAAAAATTTCTAACTCCTATTCAGCCAAACTCACTTTTCTTATTTAAAATCCGACGCTGATCACGAATACATGTAGCGCTTTTCAAAATTTCAATTAGATCAAAAGTTATTGCAATAATAAAATTTCACATTTTTTGGATATTTGGCAGGGAGACGTCATGAACAGGGAAAAAATTTCTAACTCCTATTCCAGCCAAAACTCAATTTCTATTTAAAATCCGACGCTGATCACGAATACATGTAGCGCTTTTCAAAATTTCAATTAGATCAAAAGTTATTGCAAAAAAAATTTCACATTTTTGGATATTGCAGGGAGACTCATGAACAGGGAAAAAATTTCTAACTCCTATATCAAACCAAACTCAATTTTCTTATTAAAATCCGACGCTGATCACGAATACATGTAGCGCTTTTCAAAATTTCAATTAGATCAAAAGTTATTGCAATAAAAAATTTCACATTTTTTGGATATTTGGCAGGAGACGTCATGAACAGGGAAAAAATTTCTAACTCCTATTCAAACCAAACTCAATTTTCTTATTTAAAATCCGACGCTGATCACGAATACATGTAGCGCTTTTCAAAATTTCAATTAGATCAAAAGTTATTGCAATAATAAAATTTCACATTTTTGGATATTTGGCAGGGGAGACGTCATGAACAGGGAAAAAATTTCTAACTCCTATTCCACCAAACTCAATTTTCTTATTTAAAATCCGACGCTGATCACGAATACATGTAGCGCTTTTCAAAATTTCAATTAGATCAAAAGTTATTGCAATAATAAAATTCACATTTTTTGGATATTTGGCAGGGAGACGTCATGAACAGGGAAAAAATTTCTAACTCCTATTCCAACCAAACTCAATTTTCTTATTTAAAATCCGACGCTGATCACGAATACATGTAGCGCTTTTCAAAATTTCAATTAGATCAAAAGTTATTGCAATAATAAAATTTCACATTTTTTGGATATTTGGCAGGGAGACGTCATGAACAGGGAAAAAATTTCTAACTCCTATTCAATCCAAACTCAATTTTCTTATTTAAAATCCGACGCTGATCACGAATACATGTAGCGCTTTTCAAAATTTTAATTAGATCAAAAGTTATTGCAATAATAAAATTTCACATTTTTTGGATATTTGGCAGGGAGACGTCATGAACAGGGAAAAAATTTCTAACTCCTATTCCACCAAACTCAATTTTCTTATTTAAAATCCGACGCTGATCACGAATACATGTAGCGCTTTTCAAAATTTCAATTAGATCAAAAGTTATTGCAATAATAAAATTTCACATTTTTTGGATATTTGGCAGGGGAGACGTCATGAACAGGGAAAAAATTTCTAACTCCTATTCAACCAAACTCAATTTTCTTATTTAAAATCCGACGCTGATCACGAATACATGTAGCGCTTTTCAAAATTTCAATTAGATCAAAAGTTATTGCAATAATAAAATTTCACATTTTTTGGATATTTGGCAGGGAGACGTCATGAACAGGGAAAAAATTTCTAACTCCTATTCCAACCAAACTCAATTTCTTATTTAAAATCCGACGCTGATCACGAATACATGTAGCGCTTTTCAAAATTTCAATTAGATCAAAAGTTATTGCAATAATAAAATTTCACATTTTTTGGATATTTGGCAGGGAGACGTCATGAACAGGGAAAAAATTTCTAACTCCTATTCCACCAAACTCAATTTTCTTATTTAAAATCCGACGCTGATCACGAATACATGTAGCGCTTTTCAAAATTTCAATTAGATCAAAAGTTATTGCAATAATAAAATTTCACATTTTTTGGATATTTGGCAGGGGAGACGTCATGAACAGGGAAAAAATTTCTAACTCCTATTCCAACCAAACTCAATTTTCTATTTAAAATCCGACGCTGATCACGAATACATGTAGCGCTTTTCAAAATTTCAATTAGATCAAAAGTTATTGCAATAAAAAATTTCACATTTTTGGATATTTGGCAGGGAGACGTCATGAACAGGGAAAAAATTTCTAACTCCTATTCAACCAAACTCAATTTTCTTATTTAAAATCCGACGCTGATCACGAATACATGTAGCGCTTTTCAAAATTTCAATTAGATCAAAAGTTATTGCAATAAAAAATTTCACATTTTTTGGATATTTGGCAGGGAGACGTCATGAACAGGGAAAAAATTTCTAACTCCTATTCAACCAAACTCAATTTTCTTATTTAAAATCCGACGCTGATCACGAATACATGTAGCGCTTTTCAAAATTTCAATTAGATCAAAAGTTATTGCAATAAAAAATTTCACATTTTTTGGATATTTGGAAGGGGAGACGTCATGAACAGGGAAAAAATTTCTAACTCCTATTACCAAACTCAATTTTCTTATTTAAAATCCGACGCTGATCACGAATACATGTAGCGCTTTTCAAAATTTCAATTAGATCAAAAGTTATTGCAATAATAAAATTTCACATTTTTTGGATATTTGGCAGGGAGACGTCATGAACAGGGAAAAAATTTCTAACTCCTATTCCAACCAAACTCAATTTTCTATTTAAAATCCGACGCTGATCACGAATACATGTAGCGCTTTTCAAAATTTCAATTAGATCAAAAGTTATTGCAATAATAAAATTTCACATTTTTGGATATTTGGCAGGAGACGTCATGAACAGGGAAAAAATTTCTAACTCCTATTCCAACCAAACTCAATTTTCTTATTTAAAATCCGACGCTGATCACGAATACATGTAGCGCTTTTCAAAATTTCAATTAGATCAAAAGTTATTGCAATAAAAAATTTCACATTTTTTGGATATTTGGCAGGGGAGACGTCATGAACAGGGAAAAAATTTCTAACTCCTATTCCAACCAAACTCAATTTTCTTATTTAAAATCCGACGCTGATCACGAATACATGTAGCGCTTTTCAAAATTTCAATTAGATCAAAAGTTATTGCAATAATAAAATTTCACATTTTTTGGATATTTGGCAGGGAGACGTCATGAACAGGGAAAAAATTTCTAACTCCTATTCAACCAAACTCAATTTTCTTATTTAAAATCCGACGCTGATCACGAATACATGTAGCGCTTTTCAAAATTTCAATTAGATCAAAAGTTATTGCAATAATAAAATTTCACATTTTTTGGATATTTGGCAGGGAGACGTCATGAACAGGGAAAAAATTTCTAACTCCTATTCCAACCAAACTCAATTTTCTTATTTAAAATCCGACGCTGATCACGAATACATGTAGCGCTTTTCAAAATTTCAATTAGATCAAAAGTTATTGCAATAATAAAATTTCACATTTTTTGGATATTTGGCAGGGGAGACGTCATGAACAGGGAAAAAATTTCTAACTCCTATTCCAACCAAACTCAATTTTCTTATTTAAAATCCGACGCTGATCACGAATACATGTAGCGCTTTTCAAAATTTCAATTAGATCAAAAGTTATTGCAATAATAAAATTTCACATTTTTTGGATATTTGGCAGGGAGACGTCATGAACAGGGAAAAAATTTCTAACTCCTATTCCAACCAAACTCAATTTTCTTATTTAAAATCCGACGCTGATCACGAATACATGTAGCGCTTTTCAAAATTTCAATTAGATCAAAAGTTATTGCAATAAAAAATTTCACATTTTTTGGATATTTGGCAGGGAGACGTCATGAACAGGGAAAAAATTTCTAACTCCTATTCAACCAAACTCAATTTTCTTATTTAAAATCCGACGCTGATCACGAATACATGTAGCGCTTTTCAAAATTTCAATTAGATCAAAAGTTATTGCAATAAAAAATTTCACATTTTTTGGATATTTGGCAGGGGAGACGTCATGAACAGGGAAAAAATTTCTAACTCCTATTCCAACCAAACTCAATTTTCTTATTTAAAATCCGACGCTGATCACGAATACATGTAGCGCTTTTCAAAATTTCAATTAGATCAAAAGTTATTGCAATAATAAAATTTCACATTTTTTGGATATTTGGCAGGGAGACGTCATGAACAGGGAAAAAATTTCTAACTCCTATTCCAACCAAACTCAATTTTCTTATTTAAAATCCGACGCTGATCACGAATACATGTAGCGCTTTTCAAAATTTCAATTAGATCAAAAGTTATTGCAATAAAAAATTTCACATTTTTTGGATATTTGGCAGGGGAGACGTCATGAACAGGGAAAAAATTTCTAACTCCTATTCCACCAAACTCAATTTTCTTATTTAAAATCCGACGCTGATCACGAATACATGTAGCGCTTTTCAAAATTTCAATTAGATCAAAAGTTATTGCAATAATAAAATTTCACATTTTTTGGATATTTGGCAGGGAGACGTCATGAACAGGGAAAAAATTTCTAACTCCTATTCCACCAAACTCAATTTTCTTATTTAAAATCCGACGCTGATCACGAATACATGTAGCGCTTTTCAAAATTTCAATTAGATCAAAAGTTATTGCAATAATAAAATTTCACATTTTTTGGATATTTGGCAGGGAGACGTCATGAACAGGGAAAAAATTTCTAACTCCTATTCCAACCAAACTCAATTTTCTTATTTAAAATCCGACGCTGATCACGAATACATGTAGCGCTTTTCAAAATTTCAATTAGATCAAAAGTTATTGCAATAATAAAATTTCACATTTTTTGGATATTTGGCAGGGGAGACGTCATGAACAGGGAAAAAATTTCTAACTCCTATTCCAACCAAACTCAATTTTCTTATTTAAAATCCGACGCTGATCACGAATACATGTAGCGCTTTTCAAAATTTCAATTAGATCAAAAGTTATTGCAATAATAAAATTTCACATTTTTTGGATATTTGGCAGGGGAGACGTCATGAACAGGGAAAAAATTTCTAACTCCTATTCCAACCAAACTCAATTTTCTTATTTAAAATCCGACGCTGATCACGAATACATGTAGCGCTTTTCAAAATTTCAATTAGATCAAAAGTTATTGCAATAAAAAATTTCACATTTTTTGGATATTTGGCAGGGAGACGTCATGAACAGGGAAAAAATTTCTAACTCCTATTCCAACCAAACTCAATTTTCTTATTTAAAATCCGACGCTGATCACGAATACATGTAGCGCTTTTCAAAATTTCAATTAGATCAAAAGTTATTGCAATAATAAAATTTCACATTTTTTGGATATTTGGCAGGGAGACGTCATGAACAGGGAAAAAATTTCTAACTCCTATTCAACCAAACTCAATTTTCTTATTTAAAATCCGACGCTGATCACGAATACATGTAGCGCTTTTCAAAATTTCAATTAGATCAAAAGTTATTGCAATAATAAAATTTCACATTTTTTGGATATTTGGCAGGGAGACGTCATGAACAGGGAAAAAATTTCTAACTCCTATTCCAGCCAAACTCAATTTTCTTATTTAAAATCCGACGCTGATCACGAATACATGTAGCGCTTTTCAAAATTTCAATTAGATCAAAAGTTATTGCAATAATAAAATTTCACATTTTTTGGATATTTGGCAGGGAGACGTCATGAACAGGGAAAAAATTTCTAACTCCTATTCCAACCAAACTCAATTTTCTTATTTAAAATCCGACGCTGATCACGAATACATGTAGCGCTTTTCAAAATTTCAATTAGATCAAAAGTTATTGCAATAATAAAATTTCACATTTTTTGGATATTTGGCAGGGGAGACGTCATGAACAGGGAAAAAATTTCTAACTCCTATTCAACCAAACTCAATTTTCTTATTTAAAATCCGACGCTGATCACGAATACATGTAGCGCTTTTCAAAATTTCAATTAGATCAAAAGTTATTGCAATAATAAAATTTCACATTTTTTGGATATTTGGCAGGGGAGACGTCATGAACAGGGAAAAAATTTCTAACTCCTATTCCAACCAAACTCAATTTTCTTATTTAAAATCCGACGCTGATCACGAATACATGTAGCGCTTTTCAAAATTTCAATTAGATCAAAAGTTATTGCAATAATAAAATTTCACATTTTTTGGATATTTGGCAGGGGAGACGTCATGAACAGGGAAAAAATTTCTAACTCCTATTCCAACCAAACTCAATTTTCTTATTTAAAATCCGACGCTGATCACGAATACATGTAGCGCTTTTCAAAATTTCAATTAGATCAAAAGTTATTGCAATAATAAAATTTCACATTTTTTGGATATTTGGCAGGGAGACGTCATGAACAGGGAAAAAATTTCTAACTCCTATTCCAACCAAACTCAATTTTCTTATTTAAAATCCGACGCTGATCACGAATACATGTAGCGCTTTTCAAAATTTCAATTAGATCAAAAGTTATTGCAATAATAAAATTTCACATTTTTTGGATATTTGGCAGGGAGACGTCATGAACAGGGAAAAAATTTCTAACTCCTATTCCAACCAAACTCAATTTTCTTATTTAAAATCCGACGCTGATCACGAATACATGTAGCGCTTTTCAAAATTTCAATTAGATCAAAAGTTATTGCAATAATAAAATTTCACATTTTTTGGATATTTGGCAGGGGAGACGTCATGAACAGGGAAAAAATTTCTAACTCCTATTCCAACCAAACTCAATTTTCTTATTTAAAATCCGACGCTGATCACGAATACATGTAGCGCTTTTCAAAATTTCAATTAGATCAAAAGTTATTGCAATAATAAAATTTCACATTTTTTGGATATTTGGCAGGGGAGACGTCATGAACAGGGAAAAAATTTCTAACTCCTATTCAACCAAACTCAATTTTCTTATTTAAAATCCGACGCTGATCACGAATACATGTAGCGCTTTTCAAAATTTCAATTAGATCAAAAGTTATTGCAATAATAAAATTTCACATTTTTTGGATATTTGGCAGGGGAGACGTCATGAACAGGGAAAAAATTTCTAACTCCTATTCAACCAAACTCAATTTTCTTATTTAAAATCCGACGCTGATCACGAATACATGTAGCGCTTTTCAAAATTTCAATTAGATCAAAAGTTATTGCAATAATAAAATTTCACATTTTTTGGATATTTGGCAGGGAGACGTCATGAACAGGGAAAAAATTTCTAACTCCTATTCCAACCAAACTCAATTTTCTTATTTAAAATCCGACGCTGATCACGAATACATGTAGCGCTTTTCAAAATTTCAATTAGATCAAAAGTTATTGCAATAATAAAATTTCACATTTTTTGGATATTTGGCAGGGGAGACGTCATGAACAGGGAAAAAATTTCTAACTCCTATTCCAACCAAACTCAATTTTCTTATTTAAAATCCGACGCTGATCACGAATACATGTAGCGCTTTTCAAAATTTCAATTAGATCAAAAGTTATTGCAATAATAAAATTTCACATTTTTTGGATATTTGGCAGGGGAGACGTCATGAACAGGGAAAAAATTTCTAACTCCTATTCCACCAAACTCAATTTTCTTATTTAAAATCCGACGCTGATCACGAATACATGTAGCGCTTTTCAAAATTTCAATTAGATCAAAAGTTATTGCAATAAAAAATTTCACATTTTTTGGATATTTGGCAGGGAGACGTCATGAACAGGGAAAAAATTTCTAACTCCTATTCCAACCAAACTCAATTTTCTTATTTAAAATCCGACGCTGATCACGAATACATGTAGCGCTTTTCAAAATTTCAATTAGATCAAAAGTTATTGCAATAATAAAATTTCACATTTTTTGGATATTTGGCAGGGGAGACGTCATGAACAGGGAAAAAATTTCTAACTCCTATTCCAACCAAACTCAATTTTCTTATTTAAAATCCGACGCTGATCACGAATACATGTAGCGCTTTTCAAAATTTCAATTAGATCAAAAGTTATTGCAATAATAAAATTTCACATTTTTTGGATATTTGGCAGGGGAGACGTCATGAACAGGGAAAAAATTTCTAACTCCTATTCCAACCAAACTCAATTTTCTTATTTAAAATCCGACGCTGATCACGAATACATGTAGCGCTTTTCAAAATTTCAATTAGATCAAAAGTTATTGCAATAATAAAATTTCACATTTTTTGGATATTTGGCAGGGGAGACGTCATGAACAGGGAAAAAATTTCTAACTCCTATTCAACCAAACTCAATTTTCTTATTTAAAATCCGACGCTGATCACGAATACATGTAGCGCTTTTCAAAATTTCAATTAGATCAAAAGTTATTGCAATAATAAAATTTCACATTTTTTGGATATTTGGCAGGGGAGACGTCATGAACAGGGAAAAAATTTCTAACTCCTATTCCACCAAACTCAATTTTCTTATTTAAAATCCGACGCTGATCACGAATACATGTAGCGCTTTTCAAAATTTCAATTAGATCAAAAGTTATTGCAATAATAAAATTTCACATTTTTTGGATATTTGGCAGGGGAGACGTCATGAACAGGGAAAAAATTTCTAACTCCTATTCCAACCAAACTCAATTTTCTTATTTAAAATCCGACGCTGATCACGAATACATGTAGCGCTTTTCAAAATTTCAATTAGATCAAAAGTTATTGCAATAATAAAATTTCACATTTTTTGGATATTTGGCAGGGGAGACGTCATGAACAGGGAAAAAATTTCTAACTCCTATTCAACCAAACTCAATTTTCTTATTTAAAATCCGACGCTGATCACGAATACATGTAGCGCTTTTCAAAATTTCAATTAGATCAAAAGTTATTGCAATAATAAAATTTCACATTTTTTGGATATTTGGCAGGGAGACGTCATGAACAGGGAAAAAATTTCTAACTCCTATTCCAACCAAACTCAATTTTCTTATTTAAAATCCGACGCTGATCACGAATACATGTAGCGCTTTTCAAAATTTCAATTAGATCAAAAGTTATTGCAATAAAAAATTTAACATTTTTTGGATATTTGGCAGGGGAGACGTCATGAACAGGGAAAAAATTTCTAACTCCTATTCCACCAAACTCAATTTTCTTATTTAAAATCCGACGCTGATCACGAATACATGTAGCGCTTTTCAAAATTTCAATTAGATCAAAAGTTATTGCAATAAAAAATTTCACATTTTTTGGATATTTGGCAGGGAGACGTCATGAACAGGGAAAAAATTTCTAACTCCTATTCAACCAAACTCAATTTTCTTATTTAAAATCCGACGCTGATCACGAATACATGTAGCGCTTTTCAAAATTTCAATTAGATCAAAAGTTATTGCAATAATAAAATTTCACATTTTTTGGATATTTGGCAGGGGAGACGTCATGAACAGGGAAAAAATTTCTAACTCCTATTACAGCCAAACTCAATTTTCTTATTTAAAATCCGACGCTGATCACGAATACATGTAGCGCTTTTCAAAATTTCAATTAGATCAAAAGTTATTGCAATAAAAAATTTCACATTTTTTGGATATTTGGCAGGGAGACGTCATGAACAGGGAAAAAATTTCTAACTCCTATTCCAGCCAAACTCAATTTTCTTATTTAAAATCCGACGCTGATCACGAATACATGTAGCGCTTTTCAAAATTTCAATTAGATCAAAAAGTTATTGCAATAATAAAATTTCACATTTTTTGGATATTTGGCAGGGAGACGTCATGAACAGGGAAAAAATTTCTAACTCCTATTCCAGCCAAACTCAATTTTCTTATTTAAAATCCGACGCTGATCACGAATACATGTAGCGCTTTTCAAAATTTCAATTAGATCAAAAGTTATTGCAATAATAAAATTTCACATTTTTTGGATATTTGGCAGGGGAGACGTCATGAACAGGGAAAAAATTTTCTAACTCCTATTCCAGCCAAACTCAATTTTCTTATGTAAAATCCGACGCTGATCACGAATACATGTAGCGCTTTTCAAAATTTCAATTAGATCAAAAGTTATTGCAATAATAAAATTTCACATTTTTTGGATATTTGGCAGGGGAGACGTCATGAACAGGGAAAAAATTTCTAACTCCTATTCCAGCCAAACTCAATTTTCTTATTTAAAATCCGACGCTGATCACGAATACATGTAGCGCTTTTCAAAATTTCAATTAGATCAAAAGTTATTGCAATAATAAAATTTCACATTTTTTGGATATTTGGCAGGGGAGACGTCATGAACAGGGAAAAAATTTCTAACTCCTATTCCAACCAAACTCAATTTTCTTATTTAAAATCCGACGCTGATCACGAATACATGTAGCGCTTTTCAAAATTTCAATTAGATCAAAAGTTATTGCAATAAAAAATTTCACATTTTTTGGATATTTGGCAGGGGAGACGTCATGAACAGGGAAAAAATTTCTAACTCCTATTCCAACCAAACTCAATTTTCTTATTTAAAATCCGACGCTGATCACGAATACATGTAGCGCTTTCAAAATTTCAATTAGATCAAAAGTTATTGCAATAATAAAATTTCACATTTTTTGGATATTTGGCAGGGGAGACGTCATGAACAGGGAAAAAATTTCTAACTCCTATTCCAGCCAAACTCAATTTTCTTATTTAAAATCCGACGCTGATCACGAATACATGTAGCGCTTTTCAAAATTTCAATTAGATCAAAAGTTATTGCAATAATAAAATTTCACATTTTTTGGATATTTGGCAGGGGAGACGTCATGAACAGGGAAAAAATTTCTAACTCCTATTCCAGCCAAACTCAATTTTCTTATTTAAAATCCGACGCTGATCACGAATACATGTAGCGCTTTTCAAAATTTCAATTAGATCAAAAGTTATTGCAATAATAAAATTTCACATTTTTGGATATTTGGCAGGGGAGACGTCATGAACAGGGAAAAAATTTCTAACTCCTATTCCAGCCAAACTCAATTTTCTTATTTAAAATCCGACGCTGATCACGAATACATGTAGCGCTTTTCAAAATTTCAATTAGATCAAAAGTTATTGCAATAATAAAATTTCACATTTTTTGGATATTTGGCAGGGGAGACGTCATGAACAGGGAAAAAATTTCTAACTCCTATTCCAGCCAAACTCAATTTTCTTATTTAAAATCCGACGCTGATCACGAATACATGTAGCGCTTTTCAAAATTTCAATTAGATCAAAAGTTATTGCAATAATAAAATTTCACATTTTTTGGATATTTGGCAGGGGAGACGTCATGAACAGGGAAAAAATTTCTAACTCCTATTCCAGCCAAACTCAATTTTCTTATTTAAAATCCGACGCTGATCACGAATACATGTAGCGCTTTTCAAAATTTCAATTAGATCAAAAGTTATTGCAATAATAAAATTTCACATTTTTTGGATATTTGGCAGGGAGACGTCATGAACAGGGAAAAAATTTCTAACTCCTATTCCAACCAAACTCAATTTTCTTATTTAAAATCCGACGCTGATCACGAATACATGTAGCGCTTTTCAAAATTTCAATTAGATCAAAAGTTATTGCAATAATAAAATTTCACATTTTTTGGATATTTGGCAGGGAGACGTCATGAACAGGGAAAAAATTTCTAACTCCTATTCCAACC
This sequence comes from Trichonephila clavata, assembly GCA_019973975.1. Taxonomy (NCBI): domain Eukaryota; kingdom Metazoa; phylum Arthropoda; class Arachnida; order Araneae; family Nephilidae; genus Trichonephila; species Trichonephila clavata. The sequence continues at coordinate 1,341 of BMAO01019737.1, read as the reverse complement.
AAACTCAATTTTCTTATTTAAAATCCGACGCTGATCACGAATACATGTAGCGCTTTTCAAAATTTCAATTAGATCAAAAGTTATTGCAATAATAAAATTTCACATTTTTTGGATATTTGGCAGGGAGACGTCATGAACAGGGAAAAAATTTCTAACTCCTATTCCAACCAAACTCAATTTTCTTATTTAAAATCCGACGCTGATCACGAATACATGTAGCGCTTTTCAAAATTTCAATTAGATCAAAAGTTATTGCAATAATAAAATTTCACATTTTTTGGATATTTGGCAGGGGAGACGTCATGAACAGGGAAAAAATTTCTAACTCCTATTCCAGCCAAACTCAATTTTCTTATTTAAAATCCGACGCTGATCACGAATACATGTAGCGCTTTTCAAAATTTCAATTAGATCAAAAGTTATTGCAATAATAAAATTTCACATTTTTTGGATATTTGGCAGGGGAGACGTCATGAACAGGGAAAAAATTTCTAACTCCTATTCCAGCCAAACTCAATTTTCTTATTTAAAATCCGACGCTGATCACGAATACATGTAGCGCTTTTCAAAATTTCAATTAGATCAAAAGTTATTGCAATAATAAAAATTTCACATTTTTTGGATATTTGGCAGGGGAGACGTCATGAACAGGGAAAAAATTTCTAACTCCTATTCCAGCCAAACTCAATTTTCTTATTTAAAATCCGACGCTGATCACGAATACATGTAGCGCTTTTCAAAATTTCAATTAGATCAAAAGTTATTGCAATAATAAAATTTCACATTTTTTGGATATTTGGAAGGGAGACGTCATGAACAGGGAAAAAATTTCTAACTCCTATTCCAACCAAACTCAATTTTCTTATTTAAAATCCGACGCTGATCACGAATACATGTAGCGCTTTTCAAAATTTCAATTAGATCAAAAGTTATTGCAATAAAAAATTTCACATTTTTTGGATATTTGGAAGGGGAGACGTCCATGAACAGGGAAAAAAATTTCTAACTCCTATTCAAACCAAACTCAATTTTCTTATTTAAAATCCGACGCTGATCACGAATACATGTAGCGCTTTTCAAAATTTCAATTAGATCAAAAGTTATTGCAATAAAAAATTTCACATTTTTTGGATATTTGGCAGGGGAGACGTCATGAACAGGGAAAAAATTTCTAACTCCTATTCCACCAAACTCAATTTCTTATTTAAAATCCGACGCTGATCACGAATACATGTAGCGCTTTTCAAAATTTCAATTAGATCAAAAGTTATTGCAATAAAAAATTTCACATTTTTTGGATATTTGGCAGGGAGACGTCATGAACAGGGAAAAAATTTCTAA
>BMAO01019736.1:0-16546 GCA_019973975.1 Trichonephila clavata | reverse complement strand
AAAAATATGCTAAATTCAGAAGATAAAAAGAAATTATTAATACTAAAATGGTTAAAAATTTACAAAAAATAACATAAACGGGGCTCATTCTGTACCAAAAGTTTATGAACAATTTTTCAATTCGGATGTGTTGCTAATGCTATTCATTTTTTAAATGACCTTCCGGATAAGAGATTTTTAATTTTTACAAAAACTAGAGTACTCTATCTTAGTTAATATATGAAATTACTTTAAAAAACAGTGATTATATTAACATAAGGGACTGTGAATTTTGTAATAAAACAGTGATTGATAAATCTGAAGGTTAAAATACTTCTACTATTACACAGAACATACAGAAAAATATTTCAGTTAACTATTTTAAAATCTTTTTGAGCAATCGCGCTGTTCCCGTTTGAGCATTTTCAAACTCACACACACACATTTCGAGTAAAATGCGTTTTAAAGTATGACATCTTCCTTAAAGTAAGGGCATCTTCTTACAAAAACACTTGTAGTTTTTGTTCTAGTGAGCAAAAAATAATAAACTTGGTATTTTTATAAAGCTAATAAGATGGCCTACAAAAAAAGTAATAAAAAAATTGTCAACTTTTAGCAAAATTCACAGTTTTAAAGTAGTTGGAAATCTTAATATCTGATAGGTTTTGGTTATTCGTTGATTTTAAAAGTACACTAGAAAAAGCTTTCGTTAAATAATCTGAATTTTGATAAGGGAAATAATTATTTCAAAAATTCTTTAAACCAGTGTACGCAAAAACTAATTTTACCAAACTGTAAGCAAATCAGAAATTTTAGCTGCCTTTTAATTGCTTAATTCTCGTAACAATATCAATAAAATATTCAATTTTCCTTGTGTTTCTTCCCAGTAGCATTTTCAGTCAATTACATTGACAGGTGTTTAACCGGAAATCAATTTTCTTAATCGTTTACTGATAATACTCGTTTCGTAAAAGTCATCATGAAGGGGAAAAAAAAGCAGAACACAACATGCTATTAGTTTATATTAATATGTATGAATTGATATTTTTTCTAAGCAGATGTTTCCGAACATGCTTTTAATACGGATGACAAGCATTGATACTCAAATGGTTACAGTAAATTATGTATTGAATAACGAAATTCTAAGACAAATGACTTCTGCTTAAATATCTTGTCTTTAATTCAGATAACAAAAAAGAGTATTTATACTGATTTTCATAACTTCGTTTTGTATCATATGTTCCAATGAAAAGTTTTAGACTGTAGTATTGTAGTAAAAGTAAAATGTTCAGTTAATGAATGGAATTCGTCGACAGTTTATAATAGTGTTGTGCTCTTGTTTAATGTTTAGCTTATTTTAGACAATCGGGAGTGAAAAGTTTGCTTTTTCTTCACTTGAATCTGGGTTTTACAGTTCGAGATTTACATTTGCTATGGCTCTGAAAACTCGGATTTCACAAAGTGAGAAAATGAATTATTTGAGAACTTATTCACTTTCACCACTTAAGCGGTCAATTTTTTTACCAAAAAGATTCCAGAAAAGGGCAATTTTTTTCATTGTGGGGGTATAACTAAGCAAGAAACTTAACAGAATGTGAAATGGAAGAACTTTATTTTAGTTTTAAATTTTAAAGTTTTCACGCATTTTTTAAAATTTTATAATTGTGGTACACAAAACCCTTTTGCTTTTAATATATAAGCACACTCAACATACTATGAAGAATGTTTCATATATCTTAAGAGAATTTCTCGCATATTTACATAAAAAATTCGCGTTCGTACCTCTTCTTCTGAAGTTGAAGATTTTTTTGTGTGTGCATATATACTATATATATATATGCACACACAATTTGAAGTATGGAATGGGAACATAGATAATATCGGCTTTTTGGATTATCTTTCTATATTTTCATTTCATCCAAAGTGTTCTTTTTCGAGTATTTTCAAAATTCTAAATTTCTGTCTTCAAAGAAAAATTCCCGCTTCACCATAAAGAAAATCACAGATGGGAAGTATTTTGGTATCATGGACACACACTGCAGATCTTAAAAACATACACACACACACATTAACACTAATAATCTCACTATAAGACTTAAAAATATGTGCAAATCAAACATGAAACGAATAAAATATCAGTGCCCGTGCATCGTACGGGCAAACCGGTTGTAGCTAGTTTTCTATATCCCGTACGGTTTCGGGCAAACCAATTAAGGGGTAAATAAACTCAACATGAGTTGGCAAAAATTATATTAAATTGTTTGATGAAAAGTTCGTAAGTTATTTCCAAGACTTCAGTTTAGTTTCAAAATATTATTTACTACTGAAGCAATACTAAAGTATGCTAAAGTATGTTTCAGAGTTCTTTAAATAGTGTTTTTTTAAAAATAAAGTTAAGTACCTGTGTTTTTAATTAATGGATAAAGTTATATGTGTGTGTGTGTGTTCATAATTTTTTTTGATACTATCGTATTTTTATAAATAATAAAAAAATCTCTTTATTTGAAAAAAAATATTTTAATACGACTGATGATTTTTAATATTACCGTATTTATTCGAATCTAACTCGCCATTGATTTTAAGCTGCAACACCAAATTCTCAATACGTTTTCGTGAAATTTTTTTTAAAAAAAATAGTGTAAAAAGGCTTATTAATATCCATTGCTTGTGAAATTTAAAAAAAAAATAAAATGAGACCTAATAAGAAGTAAATAATTAATATATTTTACCAGTTGAAAAACTTTTAAAAACATACATGGTTCTGTTATTGCTCTAACCATTCAACATCATGTTAAATTTCCTCCATCCAGCGAATTTTTCTCGCCTTCAATTTTAAGCCGCACCCGATCTTCAATAGCCCTAACATTGGAAAAAATGTGCGGCTTAAATTCGAATAAATACAGTTTTAAGAAATTAAATTCTCTTAAAAATTACTGAGTTCTAATTTGTCTGTCATTTTGGTAACTATATTCAAGTTATATGAAGATGTGCAGCTGTTCGATAATGTATTAAGTTGGGAAAATAACCGAAGTTTTTTAATTTAACTTGAAAGTAAGAGATGGTTTAAAACAAGAAAGAAAGATATACATTTAATATATACAAAAAAATTATGTTGTTCATAGTTTCTATAGATCTTACATTTTTTCTACATATTGTGAGCATCCATAATCCTTTCAAAATAATCGAAGTATCTGTATTATGTGTTTAAAGTTTGTTTCTGTATTCTAGGTATGGGAAGTTTTTCTCTATACTATTTAATGCCATTACCTCACCATCAGGAGTTAGGTTTGCTTTTCTTTTCTTATAGTGTTATTCATTTTTATTTCGTCACCATGGTAACTAGTTAAAAATCTTCAAAATACACTTTCGAGTTACATAATTATCTTCTGCCAAATGAACAAGTATTATTTAGTTTCTTGTAACTAAAATCTTACAAAGTTATCCATCAAGTGGTCTAGATTTTTGCATTTTGATTAATGTATTGGATGAATTTTACGTAAAGATGCAACTCTCATGAAATGGATTAGCACCACAAGCAATCTTAACGGAATGTCCACTTTTTAATGGAATCAAGAAACTAACCAGCAATTTTTCGGCTACTAATTACACCTCTGCAACAAAATACACACTATATCAGGGTTTTATCATATTCAAATAGTTAATTCCGGAAAGAATTTGCTTTTTCTTGTTCCTCATTAATTGATAAAACTTTTATAAATAAAATATTTAATTCTCGTTTCTTATAACTTATCAGGATACATATATTTTACAAAAATAAATAAATAAAATAAATAAATTGTCACAAAAAAGCGAAATTTGAATTAAATGAGTTGGGATTAAAGTATTCTTATTTTGATTATTCTGTAACTTCAGGATAAATGTGTATTCTTGTGAAATAAATTTAGTTTTACGTAACTCATAAAATTAATCATTTGAATCATCTCATATAAGAAGTGTGACTCGCGTCAAGGACAATTTTAAGTCAAAATATATAATGATCCATGCAGGACTCATGTGTGTGTGTGTGTGATATTCGAATCATTAAATAACTCAGAATGAGAAAGTAAAATTTCCGACATGCCTTTCTTTTACAGTGAACAGCATCAGAGTAAAATGCAATTGCGATACGTGGGTAGAAGTAGCATATTTATCCAAATGAGATTTATAATTTTTATCAATTTTTACATCAAGGGGTGGAAAACTAAACTAAGCAACAAAAAAAAATAAATAAAAAGAACAAAAAATCAGATCAAAAACAACTTTGTATACCATTTTATTACGTTTTCATTTTTTTTAAAGGTAAAAATGTATTACATTCGTAAAAAGTGAATATTAAAAAAAATTTATTCACAACATATTTTTATGAATAAAAATTTATTTCTTTTCGATGAAAATTGTACTGACCTGAAAGGTATGCGTCTGATGTCTGAAAGGCCTATAAAGTCTGAGTTAAAAGTGGAAAATATATCTATAAGAAAGGAATATCGGTAAATTTAACAGAAAAATAATTTTTTAAAGTGATTTTTGCGGTATTATCAATTTAAGAAAAATCCACAACCAAATTTTTAAGGAGTTTTGTATTTATTTTGATTTCAGATTTTGCTTATGAAAAAAATTGCTATGGATAGTTTATTTAGTTCTAGAAAAGTTACTAATTAAGATTTAATTCTTCCTTTTTTATTAGGTAAAAATTTCTAGCCTTGCAAAACACACAAGAAGCTAATTTTCTAAAAACTACTCTGAGATTTCCGCAGAGAAGTAAGATTTTCATGGAAAGTTTAAAAATCAGGGACAAATCCACCATGATTCTGATACAAACAACAGTAGTCCCAACTTACTGCTTCTGATTCGATTAAAGCTGCCTTCACCTTATATCAAAGGGATAAGGGACATAAAATAAGGTAAAAATATTTAAAAAAATATATTAATAGCAATCATTTATCATTATTCATATGAATTATTCATAAACAATTTTTTCCAATCATGGCTCTTTGTGTCCTAAAACTTTGTATTTTTCTATAACATATTTTGACTAACATTAATTTTTATCAAAATTATTATTTTTTCTTTTTTGTAATTCAATTACATTTTGAGATTCAAATTTTACTAAGAAGTTGCAATATTTTAAAGTTATGTTTAGATTGCAAAAAAGGATCCCGTTGAATTTTTGATACCTTTGATTACTTATTTAGAAATTTCTCAGTCTCGAAAAAGTAATTCTGTTACATATCTAATCAGAAAAAAACTGCTCGATAGTGTTATTTTTTTTAAAGTTCTCTTTCAAGGACTCAATTCAAAACTCATGTATCAGGTTCTTTAGTAGCGATGTACATAAACACGTTACATTAAATGACATTAAACAATTTAAATAATCTAAAAATGTGCGAACACTTTTAATTCTTAAGAAATGTGAATACTTTTCTGGAAAAGAAATTTTGCGTGACATAAATATTTATTAAAAATTTAAACGGAATTTTCTAAGATCAAGTACGTTAAAAAAAATAATTTTTACTCTCACTTTCACTTAATTTCCCCTAAAACTATGGTAAACATTTTTTATGTTAATAACTCTTTTAAAACATTTAAATTTAAAAAAAAAGAACTATGCACTATATGTTTATCATTTTACATTTTGGTAACCAAAGACAATTTTGTCAACATATCTGATGTTATTTGGTGATAAGAAGGTTAAGATTTATTTTAGTTTATTCAAAAAGATTGTGATCCTTATTTAACTTAATGATAGTATTTAACGGTTAAAGTTTTTAAATTCTTTATAATGTATATATATATATATGTACATATATACTGTCTCTTATATAAAGATTGGTGAAAAATTAAATAAATTTAATGATACGCTTTTTTTACTCTTAAATTTTCATCATCTTTAAGACTAGAATTTACGGCATTTTCAGGTATATAAAAGAGTTCGGATGCAGCTGTAAATCACATGTTGAATTAATATTGAAGCATAAATATTTAAGTGAAATTAATGATAATATTTGGCTATTAATATTCTTTCACAAATTTTAAGCTTTTTTCATAAAGTTTGAACATTAGTTCTATAAGATCTCGACATATTTTTACTCTAAATATGATTAGATATATAATCATTGATTGCATTATAATTCGGAGGAAAAATAAGCGATATAATAAGCTCGTATTGATTTTTATTTATCTTAATTTGAGTATTGAATATAATATAGCACAAGAATTTTGTAGAGGGTACGTATAAAATATTATTTGGTATTGACAATGAAAATAAATTAAGTCGAATTTATTAATGCAAAAATAAATTTTAAGCAATTTTTTCATAAATTTATTATGAACATTTAAGACTAAACACGTTTTTTTTTAACATTAAACTAGCAAAATCATTTTTATTGGTATTTTTTTAAAATATGTATTTTTGCTTGCGTGTGGATTTTACGCTTATCTGTTGCTGTGAGTTGCTGCAAATTATTTTTAATCAATTACACGTGAGCAATTGATTAAAAATAATTTGCTATATATATTTTTTATTAATTGAATCAAATTAAGGAAAAAGTTATAAATTCCTTTCAAAGAATTAATCTATAATTTTCAATGAAAACACGCTGAGTTTTTTTAAAATATAAAGCTGGGAATAGTGAAGTCTTAGAAAATATGAGTAATCTCAAATTCTGTCAGTAATGTAATAAATACTTTTTAAAAAGAAAGAATTGAGCTTAAAAATTACGATTTTTAGTTAGGTTTTAGAGTTCGATACTTCTTAGATGCTAAGAAAATATTCATATAAAGGAAATGTTACTGCTTCCTCAGAAAAATATTGTGAAATATAATGTTAATATAATTTAATATAATTTCAATACTAAATGAGTTATGATTGCTATTTCATAAATGGGATCAAATTTTCTTCATAACTGGGATAAATATTTGTATTAAGATAATTATCAATTGCCTAAAACTACATTACTCGATTTTCTTCTATATCAGCGATTCTCAATCTTTATTATTATTTTTTTTTTTTACTTTTTTTTGTTGCGGAACACTTTTAACAATTTTAAAACTTGGCGGAACACTAACAATAAACTAAGTTTAAAAGAGAATTTTACCTATAAACTGCACACACACACAACAATGTGTAAAATGATTATGATAATAATTTTCAATGTTAAATAAAATAATATGCACGACAAAGACAACAAAATGATTATTGAGTAATTATTTACAAATTAATTATAAAGATACATTTAATGCGAAATTTAAGCTTGATGAATTTGGACAATTTCGTTTATATCTGGTTATAAAAATTATAATGCTACTCTCATTACGTTATCAACATTTAAAAGTTTTGATCTTTTTTTCTTTCATTTTTATATTTGTTAATGCTGAAAATCTGAATTCTTACAAATAAGATGATGAAAACTGTAACAGCCTTTTGGCTGTTATGAGACACCTCGAGTCTTAAACGAAAATGAATTAATTGACACTTCCGAATGCTTTGAAATTAAATCTTGATTATTACAAAGATAAATTAGTTCTTCTTTTTCATTCAAATTTAATTCATATGCAAATGTATTCGCTATTAGAAATGAATTACGAACCCAATCAAATTTTTTTTATATCTAAATTTGGGAAGTCAGGATTAATTTCTTTCTTCTAGCGTTGTGAAATGGTCAATAACAATTTTATGAGTAATTTATTTCTATAAAATGGCCAAACGATTCGATTCTTGATTTTTTTTTTCTCAGAGTCTAAATAATTTTTTTAAAAATTGGTGGCACACATTTTAAGAATTTGGTGGCACTCAAAAGACACAGTGGTTGAGAATCACTCACCCAATGCATTGCGCATTATATTCTGCGATAGTAACAAATCAAACAAAAAAAAAAAGAAACATTTTTAGTTTGTTTTTAAGAAAGGAATCCGAACGACATTACAAGGTTTACAAAAGATTGGTTGGGATTTTATGTACTAATGCACATTAGTCTAATATTAATTGAAGTTTTTTGATGATTTAATTTTTAATAAAAAGGTTTTAAGTTCCTCGTCTCTTTCCAAAACAGAAATAATTCCGAAAGTGTAAATTAAATTTTTTCTAATTTTATGATGATTGGAATCGGTTCAAGACGAATGAATTTCAAACAAAATAGATGCTGGAAATATAAACTTATATTGAAATCCATTATCAGAGTTTATTGTTAAAGATCATTAAACGATTAAACTTGAACTTAAAAGTAAATTAATAAATAATAGATCAATAGAAATTCTTTAAAATTGCATGGAAATTCAAGATTTTTTTTTTTAAACTTTTGTCAGTCTCAGTTGATTAGTGTACAAACATAGTTTGAAAAATTATCTCTCAAAGGATCTTTGACGCGTACTTTTATTTATAAGATATTTCAATACCTTTAGAAGTACGAGATGTTAATTTTAGCTTTTAAAAATGAATTGACTATTGCGAATTTCTCAAATATTTTTCAATTATTTAGTTTTTAGCATGCTCATAATTCAAAATTCGCACAAAAAAAATGAAGTTTATATTTCTAAAAAAGAAATAGTTAACAAAATTAAATTGGTTCAAATTTTCTTTCTTATATCAATGATCATGATAGTTTTCTAGGGAAAATAACGAAATATTCTTGATGAAAATAAGAACATGATTTTTATTCGAAGAGTGTAGAAATATAAATACATTAGTAAATGTATGTGTGTATTAGTATGAAATCAAGCCTTTTATTGTTTATTTTAAAGCAAATATTTGTACAAATTTTTTCCCGCCTTTTACTATTTTTTTTTGTTGTTAATTTCGAAATTTTTAATGTTAAATTCTATTTTTAAAAAGTTCTGAAAATTCGACATAAAAGCAGGGGCAAAATATAAATGAAGTAAAAAAAAAGATAAAAGTTTTTGCTGAAAAATGACATTCACAGTCCATATAAGCAAGAATTTTGAAATTCATATAAGCATCAGACAAAGAAAAATATTTTGGAATACGATTGATACGAAACTGTATGCGGGTGGTGAAAATTCAATAAAGTCAAATGCATATCAAAAGTCTGAAATAAAGAGAGTCTTTATTCTGAAATAAAGAGCTACTTTAAAAAAAAATTGACAGTAAAAACATGAAAAACAAACAAAAAAAAATAAAATAAACGAAATGCTTTATTCGTAGACATTTTCATTGTGCATCTAAAACCGTTTGAAATATACTCCCAGTCGTAATAAAAAACACTGCAATTTAACTAGTGAAACTTGCAAGTAATATTTATTTAGTTTTTTTTCAAAATCTTTATAAGTGTTCATTATATGAAATGAAGTTAGTGTAGAAATTTTGAGTAGGAATGGAATTTTAGATTAGTTTGATCAGTTTCTGATGTTGCTGCAATTTAGTAAAAATTTCCTAATGCTGCTGAGAAAAACAACAGGTATGGACTTACTTACTTACTAAAAAAACGATTCCCAATACTACAAAAATGTATTATATTGGAATATAGCACTGGTAATATTGTATCATGCTTTCAGAATCATATAATGAAACATTAATTAAGTAATAAATAACACATTATCGCTTCTTTGAAAGACGCTTGTAATATTTTTAATCCAAATTTGAGATTTAATAATTCCATTTGAATGTTTTGAAGTTTTCTATCCCTCTCCCCACTTTCTATTTCTTCTTATTTTTCCAAAAAGGAGAAAAGTGTTATTTTAAAAAAATGAGTTAGATGCCTCATAAAATCAATTTTAAATAATTTTCGTTGGGGAATTAAAGAATTATTTAATATTTTAGTAATGTTAAAATGAACAGATTGAACGTTTCTTACAAATAAGTTATTGAGACGTGTAGAAGAAGAGAACGTAATTATTTAGAAACTATAATTGTTGAAATTTAAGTTTAAAAAAGATTAACATCTAAAAGCACACATTGCACAAATCCATTTTTTTTGTCGTGGCTGATTTCTTTAAAAATTGGAGCCCCGCATTGTAATTTGCATGCCACATTTTTTCGATAGTTAATGGGTAGAATTACTACTATACAAATTAATGCTCCAGGTTAAAAGTGTAACATATTAAAAGTAAAAATAGTTTCAAAAACAAATTTTTAGAATTAGACTGAACAAAAGAAATAAGTTTTAGGAAGAAAGAGAGAGAGAGAGAGAAAAAAGGGATGAACGCTATTTTATTATGAATACGTACTATAATTTTAAGACACAGATTTATCAGTTGATATCATATGAGTTTATATTAATCAATATACAAATGTAAGAAGTTTAGAGAAAATAGAGGCTATGCAAACAGTGGCGCCCACAAGGAAGGTCCACGGGCTCGGACATCCCCCGCCCCATAACCCTTGATTTTTTTTTTGATTGATGATAATCCTACGCATAATTAAATATTTGCAATGAACAATTTATTTTTTAACTAATGCCAATTATTGATTCAATAATTGACTTTTTTACTGTTTTTTTGTTCCCAAAATTGACAAAATCAAAAGAATATGTTTGGCGGCGTATTGAGGTATGATGTTTGATCATGCCCCCCCCCCCCCTTCCTTGAAAATATTTGTGTGTGCCACAGATCGCATTTTTTTTTTTTTGTAATTCGTAATTTGTTTAAAAAATTATTGCATGCATCGTCCGTACTCTATATTTATACATTTAACATGATAAATGACGCTTTTCTAATCTTTTCTCTCAACTAATGGAAATATCGAATTGAATTTTATAGCTTTTCCCATCTAAATGTTTAATACGTTTTAAATAAATACAAGTGAAAGTATTATTAGGACAATAAAATTTTTACATTTATAATTTTTATTTAAAGTATTCAATTGGTACTATTTCAAGCCGATCTCTTTTGAGTTTCAAAACTCGCTTTCTTTTGAACGGATTAAAAAATTATACTGCTCTCTTGATTTGTAAATATTTTATATACGTTTATTAGTTTATCTGTACTCATTCAACAGTAAAAATAGACTAAAATTTATTGCTTATGGCGCTTCATCTTTCAGTCATTTTGAATTCGTAAACACAAACATATTCTCTTTTTTTCCTCAAACCTAGACTATAATTTATCGATTTGAATGCAATAAAATACATCCGAAGGAGAAAATATTAATGTGCCCTAAAATTTCCTTTTTCATTCATTGTCAGAAAATATTTTTCATGTCTATTTTGATGAATCAGGATTTTCATATCTTAAAGAAAAATGAAGAAATATTTTCAGATATTGGTGTAAAATAATATGATTCCTGAAAAACCTTTTTTTATTTAATCACTCATTTTTCTGCACTTTATTGCACTCAAAATTATTCTAGGTTTGTGTCTAGGACGGACGTCAAGGTTTGAGGAGGCAAGTTGAATATCCGGGATTATTAACATTATGTTTACACGAATTCAAATTGGTCTGAAAGACGGCAGCCTTAATTTAAAATTAAATAATTACAGCCACCATTGTATATAATATATATATATAAAACAAAATTCTCTGAAAAAATTTAAACATCAAAAAGTTAACTTAAATATTAAAGTTAGTGAAAGGTAAAATAAAATTTTAAAAAACTATCCCTTGAATTTTGGGTTTCATTCAAAATACTCTCTTTGATCTTACCATCCTCTTCCATAATGTGCTAAAACCAATAATCCAATCGATAACACAGTAAAATGTAATCCTCCCGTGTATGATGTGATTTAAAAATTGGGGAAACTTGTGTATTCGCAAGTTTATGGAGAACCGAGGGCGTAGATATTATCAGCTTTATCAATGATACGTTGCCCCAACATGTACAACTACAGTCCCATTAGGCTCTCATATTAAAAAAAGGGCCCAGTAGGAATCTTGATACAGGGCCTCCTCAGAGCTGGCTACGCCAGTGTGGATAACATAAATATCCTCATGTATGCTTATCAACTTAAAATGCGATAAGAAAATAATATATTTATATACCATTTTTGAATGTATGTATCCAATATTAGCGAAGACCTCAACATCTTGTAATATTATAAATTTTAAAGAGTGGATTTTTTCTGTCTTAGCACTCATCTTTAGATTTTACCCTTTTGATCCCTTATTATTTAAATTGGTCTTGTGCAAATGTTGATCAATTTAGTTGATTCTTGGCTTCGTCGTAATTAAATCTTATTGTTTGGATATAGTCCCTCTTTGATCTTTACCATCATCGCTTTATAGTTTTTGATTACATTTTTATGCATACATTTAAATTTATGCATGCTAAATTTGTATTGTATTTCCTTTGAATATTAGGGCTGTTTGTATCAAGATTATGAAGGAAAAATTATTTTTTAAATGATTACTATAAAACTTGAAAAATATGATCAATCCTTTACATCCTGAAATCGGGGGAAAATATAAAATAAAAATAATTGAGTGAAGGGAAGCTCTAGGAATCAATCTTTCTACATTAAATCTACCCATGAAATGTTAGATCAGTTTAGTAAAAATCTAATAACAAAGGGAAGTTTTCCAGTGATATATTTCTAAGCATTGAGTAACAGCCATGAAATATCTGCGAAATGAGTAATGAAACTGAATAGTAATTAGGGAAATGCTGAGTTGAAAGTGTTTTTCAGAAATAAATATGGTCCGTATTTCAGCAAGAAAAAGAAATTGATAGTCAGATTAAAACGGTAAAGGAGCTAATTCTCTTAGACGGTATTTAGTACGAGTTTCATGATATACATTTTACGCATTTATTTTCTTAAAGTTCAAACATAATTAACAGTACATGTGTGGTTGTAAAGGGTAAATTTTTTTATTGATATCTTTTCACATATTCTTCCTCTCAGGGGCTTATCTTTAAGTAAGTACCGTATTTATATATATATACAACCCCGTAGAACCCGAGAGATCGTTCCTCTTTCTCTTCCTCAATATATCATAAACCACTGTCTTCAATAATGTGGGTGCTTTTCAAGGATCCCGGAATGATTTTCCCTATTTTCACTCCCCTTTCTCAAAATTAACATATTTTTCTCTGCCGATCTCTCTTTCGCCTTACGTCTAGATTGCGAATACACATTTAACATTTACATGATAAACTTGATTACTGGTAAATTAATGAATGTTTGGCGTAGTTTAGCCAAATATGACATCTTTAAGCCAATGAAACTAATCAACCGAATCTTCAATACTTGTATGGTTTGTTGATGGTTTGATCCAGAGGCGTAACTACCGCCGTATCAATGATACGTGGCGTCCAAGTTACAAGGGCCTCAACTACGGTCCCTCTAACAGGGTTCTCATATCTAAAACAGGACCCCAAAGAATTTTTGGTACAGGCGTACTCAGAACTAGCTTCGCCAGTGGTTTGATCTCTGGTAAATCAATGAATATTTGGCCTTGTTTGCCGAATATAGCTTTTTGGCGCCCATGAAATCAACTAAACGAATTTCCATTATCTTTTTGGTTTGCGTTGTTGTTTATTGTTATTTCTAATCCCTAGTTGGGCTATCTAAGGCAAGACCAACTCCATCAGAGTCCGTATACTTCCAAAAAAATCCAAGAATAAAAGATGTTTTAAGAACACCTCGTTCAAGTTAAAATTTAAGCAAAGAAAAACGTGTTCAACCAACTAACCGAGTCTTTAATATTTCTCTTGTTTGTTGTAGATTTCATTACTGGTAAATTAATGAGCATCTGTCGTAGTTTAGCCGAATATTGTTTATTAGCGTCAATGAGACCAACTAAACAAATTTTCAATATCTCTTTGGTTTGTTGGTTGATCTGATTACTGATAAACTAATAATTTTTGGCATAATTTAATTAAATATAGTTACTTTGTGCTAATGAAACCAACATATCGAATCTACAATATGTCCCTTCAATATCTTTTGATTTTTTTTAAAGAAGTGAGCAATTTGAAAATTTCCTTCATAAAAGAAAATCAATATTGACAGTTTAAAAAAAAGGTTAATGTCACAAAATGAAGAATGATATGGGTTTTTGCTTCGTTTCTTAATAAAACACTGAAATTGTTTTAAATGTGAATTATATATGTGCCCAGTTGGATTTGATCAATAAAAATTAAATTGATCGACAACTTTTGCATTAGGAAAATCTTGACTTATACAAAACGGTAGCAAATCGCAGATTGAGATGTTAAGAATGCCAGAAATTGTTTTTACTTACGATAAAAAGGATTTATGCTCTTTTTTTTTTATCTTGGCTTGTAGTATAGAGTTAAGTAAAAGTTAAATTTATTCATCATTTAGAATTTACTTACTCGATGAAAGTGTATTCCATTTCTCCGAAGCGTAGATTTCTCAGAGGAGGTATAAATCTGACAAAACGTAAACAGCACGCTGCAAATGACTTGACGTTAGATGGATGGTAACGAATTAGCATCGCGAGTCGGATTCATAAATCAGTGCCTTAATTGCACTTGGTGTTAAAGCTTTTTGGCCACTCTTATCTGATGTTCGTCCATCTCCAAAAACACGCATCAAAAAAGAAACTGGTTTTTGTTTTTTTCGTTCTTTTTAACTGCTTTTTATTCCACTCCAAAAGAAAGACAAAAGAAAGAAAGAAAAAAGACCAAAAATCTGTCTGCTCTTTAGCTGGAATCACAGACACAGTTTAAAGATGGTGTCTGTCAACCTCTGGTAGCTTAGAGACATCATTAGGAGAAAGAGACTGGGATTTTTTTTTTGTTTTACTTTCCGAGAGAAAAAAAGTGTGGTCCAAGGCGGCTTTTTTCAATTCTCATGACTCTTCAGCAGTGATATATATTCTCCACCAGGAGCAGTGAATTCGTTGACTTTGAAATGCTGTTTCCTTGGGCCTTATCTCATCCACCTGTAACCCTCCGCCATCGCTTACATTTCTTCTTACATCATGGGCTCTTAGAAAATGACACATTAACGAAAGTGGCGTAAAATTTCGTAAAAATTAAAAGCTACCGTAATTTAGAAAAGTCGCTTTTTTCATTGAAACTTTTTAGTTTTATAGCGGGTCTTCTTATCTATTATTTTAACCTTTTCACTTAAGTTGGATATAATGTTTTGCTGCTTTTTTTTTCATGTTTTGTTTTTGCTCTTCAAACCTATACTACGACATTCATCACGTGTAGTTTTGGATCTCGTAACAAAAACATACATATATATAAGTGCACTTAGGAGATCCTGTTGTTTTTAATTGGATATATAAATTAGATCATTAAGCAATCCGTTTTTCTTTCTGTAATTTATATATATTACCAACTGTTGCTTTTATATGTAATAGTTGTAAAATTGTACAAAGTGCATTTATACCCCTGATGCTATATTTGAGAATTAATAGGTAGTATTACTTAATGCAAAAACCGGCCCAGCAGTTTTTTTTTTTGCGGAAAAGCAGCTGAAGTTAAAGAAATTTAACTTAAAAGTTGATGCTAATGTTGAAAAAAATGAAGATTTAGATTATGTTATGAAACAGAGCATAATAATTAATTACAGAGCCATTTAATGTATCTCTTTCAGATATTTTAGAGATAAATGACGTAATACATACATTTCCAGTTTTATATTGTATTAAATATATAAAGGGAATGTGTATATTAAAATTTTTCGTATTTTATTTAGCCTTCTAAATTATGTACATGATTTTCAATTTATTGTTTGAATTGAAACTTACTGGTTTATTTCTCAGGATTATTTTTATTTTTCGTTATTTATTTTTCAATATAGTTGTTTTTTTTCATGATTTGGATGTTTGCCAATTTTTTTTTTTCAGAAAGAATGATTCAGTATATCAAATTGTTTCATTCAATTAGAACGATTTGAAAAAAAAAGAAGAAAAGAAAAATCAGATGAAAACAACATGAATTAAAGAAAAGAATTAAGAGAAGAGAGCAAAGAAAGTTTTACAAGACCTTAGTGTTTTTATGATCAATACACAAAATAAATAATGGCAAAAATGTGTAGTAAAAAATAATTAAAGTAAAATGAATCATGAAAACTAAGTGAGATTAAAATAAAAACGCATAAAATAAAACAGATGAAATAGTTTTAATGACATTTTTCTTAAATTATTTCTTAGAAATAAATACTTATGCATTTTACATCAAGTTTAAGGCAGTAAAATTAAGGTTTAAATTATTATAATTTAATCTTTGGATGTTTTATCCAGCGTCTTATTTACCGGTTAGATTTAAAATTCAGCACAGTTTAATGATAGTTAAAGTACTGGAGTAGATTTAAAGTTTAACAGAATTAGCAATAATTAAAATTCTCTAAAGTAAGGTTGGAGAATATATTTCTTCTAAATATTGATATTTTTTTCCTCCATTGTGTTATGAAATTGGAGTTATAAATACTTTATATAGAAGGTCAGAAAGGTGTATCCTTATAGACAAACTTTTGCAATTATGTAGGCCAATTTTCATCATGGTCATCATACGATTCAGATTACTTTAAACCATCATAGCATGTATTATTTCTTCGAAATTTGAAGAACAGAAGTGATTTCTATTTTTGAAACTATTTAATATGCTTGAAAACTACTACACAAGTTTTCAGCATGGAATTTTGTGGATTCAATTCTAATAATTTTTTAATATTTATCATATGAAGCCACCTAAGAATTTTTT